>CM040817.1:12474378-12501878 GCA_022828995.1 Vimba vimba | reverse complement strand
CACGGCACATTTAGCGCGCTTTCCACTGGAAACTAACCGTCAAATAAACGCGAGGCGACAGAACTCCAGTTTCCCGCGCTTGAAGTTTAAACTGACTTATAGTAGCTAAACACAGCGTGTGAAACTCGCCAGAAAACTTTTAAATTACTCCAAACAACATACTTCAGGGGTTTCATTGTGCACCAGATGTTCGTCTTAAATCTGCGGGATTGAGACTGTGACATAAATATGATGACGTGCAGGTAAATTTAGCGCGCGCGGTAAATCCAGTAAAGCTCCAGATGCGGCGCGCGATCAGTGCGTGATCTCAAACAGAGAGTTTAATCTCTTTTCATTACAACATCAAGTTTCTTTTCTCGGTTTCAGCCGCATTTATCCTCCCCTCATCTGCCCATCAGCCATCGGTTTTATGTGCGTCAGTCCTTTAGTTTTAAACGCTCAAAGTTACAAACGAATGTTCCTAAATCAAATAGGCTGTTATTAATAACATTGATTTGTACCTTAACACCACTCTTATTTAAAAACTAAGTGTCAATAATTGACAAAATGCAGGAGACATCTTTATCCAAAAGCCGGCAATGGATGAAATGGATGGGGAAATAAAAAGCTTTTATCATTAATGAAGAGCAATTCAGACATTTGTATTATCTGATTTACTGCACACAAGAAGACATAAAGAATTACTCACCTTGTTAAAGCAAATGTTTAATCTGTAAAGGTATTCTTTCCCTTAAACCTGTCTTCTGCTCGCGGTCACTTCGTGTTTTGGCGGTAATTAAGCACGCGCTCCGTTCTCTCGTCCCCCGTTTTTTTTTTTTTTTTTTTTTTTATTCTCCGAAAACATCCATCTTTAACACGATGTTATCAGCGCCGTGTTTTTGTAATTCATTTTTTTTTTCTTGTAGTTTTCGCAGGTTAATCCCTCCGGTCTCTCTTCTTTGACTTGACTCACGCGGTAATCTCCGAGCGCGCGCGCGCTCTCCTCCTCATCCTCGCGGTCTCGCGCGCATGTGGGTGACCGACTGGCGGATAACGGGGGAGGAGGACTGGGAGGAGAGAGATGCGAGAACCTGTCACTGCGATTATGCTCACTTCAGATTGATGTCAAGTGAAATTCAGTCCAAATTAGTCCAGACATGATGGATGAGGGAATGAAATGGAGGACAGCCGATTGACTTGTTCAGGATTTTGCTTCTGTCTGTGGGATAGATGCACATTTTTATCATTTTCATCTTCTTCAGCTTCACAGATTTTATTCTTGGAGGATGTTTCTCGCTGTCTTCTCTTGTCAAAGTGTTTTAGCATCCGAACCAAAATGTTCTCTCGCACAGATTCAGAAAGAATATGACCAAAACTGTGGTTCTTTCATAATCCAACCTACCCACACGCTTTTAAAAAATAAGGGGGTTTTCGTAGAGATACCATCTCTTAAAAATAAAGCTTCTTTATTGACAGTTGATTCCATTAAGAACCTTTAACATCCATGGAATCTTTCCATTCCACAAAAGTTTCTTTATATTATTCAAATATTCAAATATAAACAAAGGTTCCAAAATGGAGTTTTCGCAGCAAAGTCCTTGAAGATACATTTTTGGTTCCCCAATTAACCTTTCAGTGAACAATTATTAAAAGAACCAAGTGTGAATAAAATTGTAATCATCTAAAGAACCTTTTGTGGAACGAAAAGATTCCATGATGTTAAAGGTTCTTCATGGAACCTATAAAGAACCCTCATTTTTAAGAGTTAGACCCTAGAAACTGAAAAGAAATGAGAAATTCCAGTAAATCTGATGAAAACAAACTGTTTACAAACACAAAAATGAACTGCTTCACCTCAACTTGCGTCTTAGAAACAGCGTGAACGTTGCTTTCCTGGCCTCTGATCTTGTGTTTCTGTCCTGATTATTTGGTTTTGAGAGATTCTAGAGCATGGTTTCTATGGAGATGTTGTTGTTTCGGCGATGGAGGCCTGAATGAGGAGGTGGGTAAATCTGAACATATGACAGCCGTGGAGTGACAGTAGGAGTGTGTGTGGGAGAAAACACACAGAGAGACGAGCTGAGGCGAGAGGATCCTGCTAGGACAGCAGGAATGAGGACATATTTAACAACAAGACAAACCAAAATGTGCCCTTGTGGAATCAGTGCTCAAAGCCACTTTATATATATATATATATATATATATATATATATGAAGAGTTCAGATGCAAAAGCCTCTAAGTGCCATCTGAAATTTTCTTCTAGAATGATCATTTTTATAAAGCTTGTATATTTAAGTTTAATAATTTCACTTAAATGGCAATGCAAATTACCTATTAATTGTCATTTAAGTGAAATTACTTAACTTAAATATACAAGCTTTATAAAAATGATCATTCTAGAAGAAAATTTCAGATGGCACTTAGAGGCTTTTGCATCTGAACTCTTCATATATATATATATATATATATATATATATATATATATATATATATATATATATATATATATGAAGAGTTCAGATGCAAAAGCCTCTAAGTGCCATCTGAAATTTTCATATATATACAGTGAGGAAAATAAGTATTTGAACACCCTGCTATTTTGCAAGTTCTCCCACTTGGAAATCATGGAGGGGTCTGAAATTGTCATCGTAGGTGCATGTCCACTGTGAGAGACATAATCTAAAAAAAAAAATCCAGAAATCACAATATATGATTTTTCAACTATTTATTTGTATGATACAGCTGCAAATAAGTATTTGAACACCTGTCTATCAGCTAGAATTCTGACCCTCAAAGACCTGTTAGTCTGCCTTTAAAATGTCCACCTCCACTCCATTTATTATCCTAAATTAGATGCACCTGTTTGAGGTCGTTAGCTGCATAAAGACACCTGTCCACCCCATACAATCAGTAAGAATCCAACTACTAACATGGCCAAGACCAAAGAGCTGTCCAAAGACACTAGAGACAAAATTGTACACCTCCACAAGGCTGGAAAGGGCTACGGGGAAATTGCCAAGCAGCTTGGTGAAAAAAGGTCCACTGTTGGAGCAATCATTAGAAAATGGAAGAAGCTAAACATGACTGTAAATCTCCCTCGGACTGGGGCTCCATGCAAGATCTCACCTTGTGGGGTCTCAATGATCCTAAGAAAGGTGAGAAATCAGCCCAGAACTACACAGGAGGAGCTGGTCAATGACCTGAAAAGAGCTGGGACCACCGTTTCCAAGGTTACTGTTGGTAATACACTAAGACGTCATGGTTTGAAATCATGCATGGCACGGAAGGTTCCCCTGCTTAAACCAGCACATGTCAAGGCCTGTCTTAAGTTTGCCAATGACCATTTGGATGATCCAGAGGAGTCATGGGAGAAAGTCATGTGGTCAGATGAGACCAAAATAGAACTTTTTGGTCATAATTCCACTAAACGTGTTTGGAGGAAGAAGAATGATGAGTACCATCCCAAGAACACCATCCCTACTGTGAAGCATGGGGGTGGTAGCATCATGCTTTAGGGGTGTTTTTCTGCACAAAGGACAGGGTGACTGCACTGTATTAAGGAGAGGATGACCGGGGCCATGTATTGCGAGATTTTGGGGAACAACCCCCTTCCCTCAGAGCATTGAAGATGGGTCGAGGCTGGGTCTTCCAACATGACAATGACCCGAAGCACACAGCCAGGATAACCAAGGAGTGGCTCTGTAAGAAGCATATCAAGGTTCTGGCGTGGCCTAGCCAGTCTCCAGACCTAAACCCAATAGAGAATCTTTGGAGGGAGCTCAAACTCCGTGTTTCTCAGCGACAGCCCAGAAACCTGACTGATCTAGAGAAGATCTGTGTGGAGGAGTGGGCCAAAATCCCTCCTGCAGTGTGTGCAAACCTGGTGAAAAACTACAGGAAACGTTTGACCTCTGTAATTGCAAACAAAGGCTACTGTACCAAATATTAACATTGATTTTCTCAGGTGTTCAAATACTTATTTGCAGCTGTATCATACAAATAAATAGTTAAAAAAATCATACATTGTGATTTCTGGATTTTTTTTTTTTAGATTATGTCTCTCACAGTGGACATGCACCTACGATGACAATTTCAGACCCCTCCATGATTTCTAAGTGGGAGAACTTGCAAAATAGCAGGGTGTTCAATTTTCCTCACTGTATATGCAGTGCAGTGTTGGGAAATATAATGCTTTGCAGTATTGTATTACTCCTTTAAAAAGTAACTAATTGCATTACTTTACTTTTTAACCCTCTGGTGCTCTTCGCATGTCGGTCAAAAATGACCTAATATTTTTTATTTCAATGAAATGAATGTACTATATTTTAGTTTGATAATGTTTATATATATATATATAGTATTTTTATGGTACTAAATTATATTCACGCTGTATTTATAATTATAATTATTCACTTTCTGAGCATAGACCTGAAAATTACATTTCCAACTTCCAAACTGAAAATTACATTTCCAACCTAAACTGTCGTAAATCTTGAATGCTTTAGAGTACAGACTGAAGTTTGATCTCTTTTCAAAGACGACACTTGATTCAGATTGCTGAAGTGAAAAAAGTTTTAAAAAGTGAAAAGTTACAGAATTTTACATTTATTGTTATGAAAATTGTGCAAAAATACTATTTTCAATTTTTATATATGAAATATATATTTTCAAAAAATATATGTTTTACTCTCAAACTGTGAGATAATCAAAACCATAAATCTAAACAAGTTGTGTTCAAAATTTGAGCCTGATATTTCAAAAAAGGAGTTTAGTAAGAGTTTGTTTGGCTGCAGTACCAAACGCTTCCACTAGATAAAATTAATCTCCCATTCATTTCCAGTGCGCTCATTTTTGACCTCGAGGAGCACAAGTCTGACTATTGTTTTCAGGACCATTTAACCTGTTATCATGTCCATGATTTCTTTTTGTGGTCACAGTGCCAAACCCTTTACCAAGTTTCGTACCATTCCAATGAAGAAAAAAAATGTAAAATAAAAATGTTCTGTCAAAAATGACGAAAGAGCACCAGAGGGAAAAGTACATTTAAAAAAAAATGCATTGCAAGTTTAACACTTACTAAAAGCAAAAAATCTATAGTCATTTTTGCTTATGGTTTAAATGAATCATTGAAGATCAGCAACAATTACATTGATCAATAAAGTGAGATTAAATGCATAAAAATGTATGTTTTATTTAACTTATTTAGTTATTGCAGGCCTGCATAGTATTCTGATTTTGCATTTGACTGATTTTATTAATTTTGAGGAATACTAAATCTGTTTTTGTGCAAGTCAGATAAAATGCACGCTCACATTAGGCTAGAACTACAATAACCATCATGTTCACACACTAATGATTTCTCTCAACATGGGGACAGGAGAGCTGTCTGTCAATAAATGGGAAAACAGTAACTTGCGTTACTTATTTATAAAGTAACTCTAGAGTTTTAAATTAAATTTTGTTGTAAATTTAAAAGAAATGTGTCACTTCACTAGTTACTTAAAAAAAAGTATTCTGATTACATAACTCAAGTTACTTGTAATACATGCAAAAGTTTTCACCCCCTTGCAGATTCCGCAACAGATTCAAATTGGTCACGCCAATTTGCTGAATTCAGTTTTTGAAGGTCCACCCCCAAACATAACTATAAAAAAAATAGAGATCGAATTGATACAAATTAGTCACCAACTGGGCAAAATGTCAAATAGTTAAACATTTCCATGAGATTGTGTTGGTGCTTACGAAAATATAACGAGGAATTAAAATAAGATACGGTTTCATATTGGTTACGAAACTAAAAGTTTAGTAAATCAATAATTTTTCAGTTGTTTTGATTGGATATATAAACATGCCGCCTCTGAGAGAGAGAGAGAGAGAGAGAGAGAGAGAGAGAGAGAGAGAGAGAGACGCTCAGACAGACAGGTGATCCTCTCTTACTCAAACAGGACATGACCCAAAACCTCAATACCACACACACACACACACACACAGGGTCGATGGCGGTAGCATGAGGTTAGAGGGTGAAGGACGCAGAGGTCAGGAAGAACATTAAAGCACTTTCACCCTCATATAAGAGAGAGAACTTTAGATGAAGCAAAAGACCTGACACATTTTTATACCTGTCAATCATCCCAAATCCCTGTGAAAAAAAAAAAAATATTCAAGAACGTTTTGCTAACGTTCCCATTAAGTTATTTCTAAACGTTCTCTGAACGTTCAAAACGTCCAAAAACATTTATTGCACATGTAAAAAGTTATTGCAAATGTTAGAGAAGACATTAAGGAAATGTTCAATTTTAGAATGTTTTTGTGATAATGTTATAAGACAATAGATATTATTTGAACATAAACGTTCCTGGAATAACTTTTCCCTGTTAGCTGGGATTTAGTTCCACTTGTTTCTATGAAGATAAAGACAATCCTCAGATATAACATCTGCTCCTCAAACATGTCTAAATTATTACTGTGAGAGTGAGACAGTGACACAGCACAACAGAACAGTGTGTGTGTGCGTGTGTGTGTGTGTGTGTGTGTGTGTGTGTGTGTGTGTGTGTGTGTGTGTGTGTATTAATAGTATGTAATCGCCTCTGGGCGTCCTGATAAATTCCCACGACCTCTGATCGACACAACACCAATGTCTCTCTCCAGGTTTTCCTTTCCCTCTTGAACAAGAACACACTGCTGTTCTTCTCTCTCTCTCTCTCTCTCTCTCTCTCTCTCTCTCTCTCTCTCTCTCTCTCTCTCTCTCTCTCTCTCTCTCTCTCTTTCTCTGTTTTCACCGGTAAAGTAGCTTGTCCTGTGTGTTGTGGCCGTTCACGCAGTCGTGTGGAAACTCTCGTTTTCTGCCGTTTTGCACACACTACTGCCGACCGTGTTATGTAAGAAAGAACCTTTGCTAACTTCCTAATTTGATCCCGAATGGTTGACTGCTCCTCTGTCTGTCACACTGAGTTCACACGCGACTCTCTGTCCAACCGTTCAAACGCTCTGAACGCGCTGCGTCTCTCATTCAGACACCAGGAGAACAGGCGAGCATCATGACCGTTTATGAGGCGCTAAATATGAAATAACGCCCAGCTCATTCACACTGTAAAACATTATGCAGGAGGGTGTTAAATACAACCCGTACAAATCAGTTAAGAATAGGCCTATTAGTTATCTGGTAAAAAAAAAAAATAAAAAAATAAAAAATAAATAAATATATATATATATATATATATATATATATATATATATATATATGGGTACATTCTAACTACGCTACCTAGGCCTATTTGTTAACAGTAATATCTGCAACATTTTATTATTTTTTTATCTCTAACAGGGAACGTTCTCAAAACGTTGTATATGTTCTGGGAAGGTTCTCTCAAAGTCATGATCAAACGTTATTCCAGAAACGTTAATAGAACGTTCGTTCAAGTTTCCGTTTCTTCATAATGTTCTTAAAACGTGCACAAATACGTTAATTATTGGCTACATCGGTTCATGGAACGTTTTTTTTTTCACATTCGTCTACCATTTTAAAACATTACAACATTCAGAACGTTCTTGAACATTCTTGAACATAACGTTCCTATAATGTTTGCAAACTAATAAAATGGAATGTTTCCTTAAACAAGAATGTTTTTAAACATGTTTAAACATCTAAAAACGTGAATGTTCACTCAGAAATAACGTTTAGACTGTATAGCCTCACATTAGCAAAACGTTCTTAGAAGAACGTTAGCCTATGTTTGTTATCTGTGCTGAAACAAAGTAGCCTGAATCTTTTTAAAAAAATTAGGTTCTTGCATGAGCCATATGAATAAATGATTTAGGATCTGAAGTTTATGTGATTGTCTTCTGTCTGTGTGTTTGAGGATTATCATGTCCAGTGTGTGTTGTGAGTGTATTATGAGTGTCTGTCATCAGTGTTTGAGGGAGCTGTACTGTCCTCTAGAGGAAAACACTGGTATAGACACACTTCACTTTATCCTTCCATTCCACTTTTCATTCTTTATTTTGATAATGCATTGCTCTATTTATTAAAGTTGTTTATTGCAACATAGCCTTCTCCTGCACTTTTACTGAATTGTACTTTATTTTGCACTATTGCTATTTTGCATACTCAGACTGAGCTATGTTATTTTACTTTAAATTACATATTTTGCATTAACACATTGCATGCAGGTGAACTGCAAATGCTTGTCCATGCAAATATACAATCTCAGAGAGAGAGAGAGAGAGAGAGAGAGAGAGAGAGAGAGAGAGAGAGAGAGAGAGAGATTTATAGACTGTGATTTGAATGTAGCCAAAGCATCAGATCTGTCTGTTTTGTTTCACAGCTGAACTTCCAGTGTTTTCCATCTGAAATCACAGAATCACACACTAAAATAAACCAACAATGACCTTCATAATAATGAGCATCTGCACAAACAAACAGGAGATATCTGAACAAATCTGATATGGTTTAATACTGATAAGCCAAAACATGATATCAAAGAAACACACACACATTATGTATATATTTTTAAAGTCAGAATGAACTGGTTCAGACTCTTTACATTGAGGAATGAACCTGCGGTTAGTAAATCACACAAAAACACAATTTGTTTTGTATAATTATGGCTATATTTATCAAAGCTCAAATACTGAAACTGGACACAGTGAAATCTATGCTACCTTTTCACGTGAATGTATACAGTGATGCTGGGAACTCTTCATAAAATAAAATAATTTCAGCAGATCTCAATATCTGAATAATAATTTAGTGAGTGTGAGCGCGCAAACAGCTTCACTCACGCGCTTCCTCTTTAAATGCGCACGCCGCAGGCGGTGTGACGCGCGGATCGTGAACGCGCGCGGTGAGGAAACCCGGATCCTGGTCAGCCACGTCACCGATCAGGGGCGCGAGCGCAAAGACCAGCGCAGAACCTCAGAGGCTTACAGTAAATCATCACTGACTCTATTATATCTGATATATTAACTAGAGATTGATACTAACCGCCGGAGACCGTGTGGATATGAGGCGCATGCGCTGAGCAGCACATTGAAAAAGAGTTTGTATTATTATTTGTGCAGGACGAACATCTGGTCTGAGAACAGCTGCAAAACTCCATAAATCCAGCGATAAGATGAATATCTTCCGACTGTCTGGAGATCTTTGTCATCTGGTCGCCATCATTATTCTGTTCCTGAAGATATGGAGATCCAAATCATGCGCAGGTAAGTGTTATTATTAATATGTAACTTTAATTGTGCACATCAGATAATTTATTGTTACAGAAGAACGTGAATGTGGAGAAGAACCAGAGTGGATCTTGTTTAAAATTGATTTGCACGCGAAAAACGCATGAAACTATTAAAACGCACGCATGACGCATAACGCGAGTGTTGTAAATGATGTTACGCGTATGTCAACGCAAGGTTTGTGTTGTGTTTACGTGGCAGCGGATTGCAGTGTGTCTATCAGGATGTTCAGGGGTTCTTCAGGAACTCCAGACCCTGTTTTGTTGTGTTGTGTTCTGAAAGTGTGTTGTTGTGTGTTTCAGGTATTTCTGGGAAGTCTCAGCTGCTGTTCGCGCTGGTCTTCACCACCAGATATCTGGACCTGTTCACTGCCTTCATCTCCATCTACAACACCGTCATGAAGGTCAACATAATCATAATCATGATATAAAAAGTATAAATTATGAGTTATAATAAAAATATAAATTATGATATACTAAGTCATAATTATGATATAAAAAGGATCAATTATGAGATCATAATTATGATATAAAAATGTTTAAATTATGAGAAAATCATAATTACCATAATACAATTATAAATTATGATATATTAAGTCATAATTATGATATAGAAAAGTATAAATTATGATATACTAAGTCATAATTATGATATAGAAAAGTATAAATTATGATATACTAAGTCATAATTATGATATAAAAAGGATAAATGATGAGATAGTCATAGTTATGATATACATTTTTTAAAATTATGAGATAATCATAATTATCATAATAAAATCATAAATTATGATATATTAAGTCATAATTATGATGTAGAAAAGTATAAATTATGATATACTGTCATAATTATAATATAAAAACTATAAATTGAGATAAAAGTCATTATATAAAAAGGATCAATTATGAGATAGAAAGTATAAATTATGAGATACTACGTCATAATTATGATAGAAAAAGTATAAATTATGATAGTCATAATTATGATATCAAAAGTATGAATTATGAGATACAAAGTCATAATTATAATTATGATATAAAAATGATAAATTATGATATACTGTCATAATTATGATATCAAATGGATAAATTGAGATACAAGTAATTATATAAAAATTATAAAGTATGAGATACAAAGTCATAATTATGATTATGTAAACTGTTTATATCTTAATTATGATATACAAATTATAAAGTATGAGATACAAAGTCATAATTATGATATAAAAAGTTTACATAATCATATTGTCATAATGATATAAAAGGATAAATTGAGATAAAAAATCATAATATAAAAAGTATAAATTATGAGATACCAAGTCATACTTATGATATAAAAAGTAAATTATGAGATACAATGTCATAATTATGATATAAAAATTATAAATTATGAGATACAATGTCATAATTATGATATAAAAAGTATGAATTATGATAGTCATAATTATGATATAACTAGTATAAATTATTAGATCCAGTCATAATTATGATATAAAAAGCATGAATTATGATACAGTCATAATTATGATATAACTAGTATAAATTATTAGATCCAGTCATAATTATAATAAATTGAGATAAAAGTCATTATATAAAAAGTATACATTTTGAGATACCAAGTCATACTTATGATATAAAAAGTATAAATTGAGATAAAAAGTCATTATATAAAAAGTATAAATTATGAGATAGTCATAATTGTGCTATAAAAAGTATACATTATGAGCTACAAAGTAATAATTATGATATAGAGTATTAATTATGAGCTACAAAGTCATAATTATGATAATAAAAGTATAAATTATGATATATTAAGTCATAAATATGATATAAAAGAGTATAAATTATGATATACTGTAATAATTATAATACAAAAAGTATAAATTATGAGATACTAAGTCATAATTATGATAATACAAGTATAAATTATGATATATTAAGTCATAATTATGATATAAAAAGTATAAATTATGAGATACTAAGTCATAATTAAGATATAAAAAGTATCAATTATGATATATTAAGTCATAAATATGATATAAAAGAGTATAAATTATGATATACTGTAATAATTATAATACAAAAAGTATAAATTATGAGATACTAAGTCATAATTATGATAATACAAGTATAAATTATGATATATTAAGTCATAATTATGATATAAAAAGTATAAATTATGAGATACTAAGTCATAATTAAGATATAAAAAGTATCAATTATGAGATACTAAGTCATAATTAAGATATAAAAAGTATCAATTATGAGATACAAAGTCATAATTATGATATAATAAGTATAAATTATGATATACTAAGTCATAATTATGATATTAAAAAGTATAAGTATACTAAATATTACATTCTTAAAAATCATTCTTAAAAACAGAATCTCTCAAGTTGTTGACGGAAAACAACCGTCTCACACGATTGCATTCCTGAACACCAGTATCCGAACGCAAGAGAACATGACAGCGTCCATTGTGTTTCGAGCTCATAATTTCTCATGGAGGGGAAAAAAAACAGATTGCAGAAACTGTCATTTTTATTAAAGATATTTTGTGCCAATTTCCCAGAAAGTGACAATTTTGTTCTTTTGAACACATGAGATGGAAACTCTGCTTCATTCACAAATGTTTTTGAACAAAAGTAAAATACCCAAGTTTGGATGTAAAAATAGCCAGTGTAAATCGTCAGTGTAAGACGTCTCTCTCTCTCCCCAGGTGGTGTATCTGGTCTTGGCATACGCCACCGTCAGCCTCATCTACTCCCGCTTCAGGAACTCGTACGACTCTGAGAGCGACTCGTTCCGCGTGGAGTTCCTGCTGGTGCCAGTGGCCGGTCTGTCCTTCCTGGAGAACTACGCCTTCACTCCACTGGAGGTCAGAGTTCAAACGCTTCAGATATTAAAGCAACAACATGGAACTTTTCCTCAGCGGTCGCCCTACAGGTTGGAAGCGGAATTGTCCATTACCGCTGTCGTAAAATGATTTACGGTTACTGTATATGAAGCATGTAGGCTTTTTTTCATATGGGCAATGATAATATTATTAATCTTCCTCCTTCTATAATTTATACATATTTAGTAGACTAAACATTTTAACTCAAACATTTGCGATTTGCATGTCGATTACAATGCTCAAATCTGAACGAGAATAATAGCGATAGCATAACCATCTAAAACTAACGCATGTTAGTGTTTACTAGCTACCAGATTGATAATTCGCTCATCTACTAGCTGATTCATGAAGATAAATAAATGGAGGACCAGATAGTTTCCGTAACGTAGCCAGGCAGACAACAGATTAGAAAAACTAAAGATAGTATGCAAGCAATTTACAGTTACTTACTAGTTCAACAGCATGACGGCCAAGTCAGCATCGGTCTGGTAACACTCCTCCTCCATTAGCTCACGCCAGCGAGCAAACGCTCGACCCATATTGATCCTCGTCCTGCCTTTCAGTTTATCACTCTCCCTTTTCCTCTTCCGACTCTACTCCGACAAAACCTTGGACTTCTTACGTTTCGCTGCTGCTTCAGCCATGACGAAAACAGACGCACGAAAACAAACGCACTGGTTGGCCACATTTGAGGAAGTGTTGGGCGAAGTGACGTATGCCGTAAAGCAGTCGAATTTTGTAGTTCTTTTTGAGCACTGGTTACTACCCGCACCGCGAAGTTACATAGTGCCAGTAAAAGCGATACAGACCCCGTCAGGCTCTGGCAGACGTCTCATTCAACCTATTGTAAGTCGATGTACTATCACAAGGGTCTTGGAAATATATTATGAAGGTTGAAAAGTTCCATGTTGTTGCTTTAAGTTCAAACACTGACTACATCTGTCTGTCTTTTTCATTTCACTGTAAACCCAAATAAGTTGGCAAAACTCAAAAATTTGAGGTAATCAGTTACAGCAAAATGTTTAAGTTAAGAAATTCAAAGAAACTGGCCGATTTTAATTTTGTACTCGTACATTTGAGTTGCTCTTAATTTGAAGTTTTTGAGTAACTCATATAACTTAAAATTATCATGTAATCTCAATTTAAATATTTTTAGTAGTGGAAACTTGGCTAGCTTTAACTAGCTAATTCAGTAAATGCTAACTTGCTAATTGGTAACACAATGTTTTGATAGCATTAGCATCTGTTCTCAAACCAGGCTCATGCTCCACTCGTCACCCAACATAACAGAAACTCTTCTCAATTAGCATAGCAAAACACTACTGAATATTCCACTCAACATTTATCTTGCACAAAAACATTATATAACACTAATCATTTTAGCATTTACTCTCCCTTTCGAGTGTCATGGTAAAGCATGCTGGGAAATAGAAATCCAGGCCCAGTTTCAGTTACATTTAAGTTTGTCTAAATTAAAAGAAACTAGTTCATAAAACTGAAAACAATGAAAGAATTCAGATTACTTAAAATGTGTCAGTTTGGTGAACTCAAAAGAAAAAGAACGTTTTAAATACTCATAAAAGTTAATTTACTTGAACTAATTTGTTTAATTTAAGTTTAACCTACTCAAACCAATTCATTAATTTGAGCATTAGGGTTTATACTTTATCTATCTATCCATCTATATATCTATCTATCCATCCATCCATCTAATCTATTCATCCAATCCATCCATCCATCCATCATCCATATTATCTATCTATCTATCTATCTATCTATCTATCTATCTATCTATCTATCTATCTATCTATCTATCTATCTATCTATCTATCCATCCATATTTTCATCCATATTTTCCATCTCATCCATCCATTCTATCTATCTATCTATCTATCTATCTATCTATCTATCTATCTATCTATCTATCTATCTATCTATCTATCTATCTATCTATCTATCCATTTTTTCCATCCATATTTTCTATCCATATTTTCCATCTCATCCATCCATTCTATCTATCTATCTATCTATCTATCTATCTATCTATCTATCTATCTATCTATCTATCTATCTATCTATCCATCCATCCATCCATCCATCCATCCATCCATCCATCCATCCATCCATCCATCCATCCATCCATCCATCCATCCATCCATCCATCCATCCATCGCTCTGTCACTGATTGTCTTTGACCGCTGTGTCGTCATGGACGTGTGTGTGTATATCATTGACTTTGACATGTCTGTGTGTGTGTGTGTAGATCATGTGGACGTTCTCCATCTACCTGGAGTCGGTGGCGATCCTGCCTCAGCTGTTCATGATCACGAAGACGGGCGAGGCGGAGTCCATCACCACACACTACCTGTTCTTCCTGGGCCTGTACCGCTCGCTGTACCTCGCCAACTGGGTGTGGCGCTATCATGTGGAGGGGTTCTTCGACCAGATCGCCGTGGTGTCTGGCGTCGTCCAGACCATCTTCTACTGCGACTTCTTCTATCTCTACTTCACCAGAGGTCAGCGGACGTCACACTCCTGCGGTTTAAAGGGATAGTTCACCAAATAAAATTTAAATTAGCCCATGATTTACTCACCCTCAAGTCATCCTAGGTGTATCTGACATTCTTCTTTCAGACGAATACAGTCGGAGTTATATTAAAAAATGCCCTGGCTCTTCTAAGCTTTATAATGGCAGTGAATGGCTGTATATATTTTTAAGTCCATCAAAGTGCATATATTCATGATAAAAGTGCTCTACACAGCTCTGGCGGGTTAATAAAGGCCTTCTGAAGTGAAGTGATGCGTTTGTGTAAGAAAAATATTCATATTTAATCACTAAAATAACTAGCTTCTGGCAGACGGCCGTACGCAAGTCGACTTATGCCACAAGGGAAACACTTGATGATGTATGACGTCGGATGTAGGAGTAGCATGAGCTTTGACGCCACTCACGGTTCAAACAGGGCTGGGCAACAAACTCAAGCTCCTCCCACTTTCTCTTTAAAATTTGATGTTTTAGACTCCTAATCCGTGACTTGTGTTTTGTTTTGCTCTATCCTCTGCGCATCTGCGTTCATCATTACGTTGTGCGTCAGGTCAAGGGTTATTCTTTTGCCGTACGGCCACCTGTGGGAAGCGAGTTATTTTAGTCGATTAAGTTTTAGATATGGATATTTCTCTTACACAAACGCATCGCTTCACTTCAGAAGGTCTTTATTAACCCCCGGAGTCGTGTGGAGCACTTTTATCATAGATAGATGCACTTTGATGGAACAGAAACAGTCATTCACTGCCATTATAAAGCTTGATAGAGCTAGGAATTTTTTTTTTTTTTACATAACTCCGCTTGTATTCGTCTGAAACAAGAATGTCAGATACACCTAGGATGGCTTCAGGGTGAGTAAATGATCGGCTAATTTTCATTTTTGGGTGAACTATCCCTTTTAAAGTTTCACGAAACTATTACTGGACTCTAATATTCATCTGTCTCTCTCTCTCTCTCTGCAGTGCTGAGAGGAAGTGGAAAGATGACACTGCCAATGCCAGTGTGAGTTATTGGATCAGGCCCCGCCCCTTCACCAGGCCACACCCACCAGTGACATCATCACCACCTGCCGCTGTAGTTCGTTTGCGTCTGCGGTGTAATCGTGCCTTACAGTGATCAGATCTGCTGGACGAGTCTCGCATTCGATGCCTTAATGTTTCTGTTCATAAATAAAGTCTGTGTGTGTGTGTGTGTGTATGTGTTTGTGTCTGTATGTATGTAACACTCCACATTCTTAGGTTCCTGGCTTTGTTTCTCGTTCATTCTATTTCTAATAGTCTTGTTTTTTTTCTGTAGTTAATTTGGTAAATGATTTTGTTGTTTATCACCACCTATGCAATGCTCTTGCATTCTGTTAAGACGTTTGATTGAGATATTTGTGTGCCAATATACCAGTGAAGATAATGAATGTTTGTATAAACCACATTTCAGTCGGAGAATGACTTTTATCGGATGTCTGGCAATATCATAATGGTTTTTTAATGAGCTTATTTGAAGATGGACAGTTTATCTGTCCTCGTTTTTATAAAGTATGTTTTATAAAGCATGTCAATAAAGAGTTTCTCTCTCTGCGGAGCAGACACTTGTGTTTACGAGAGTGAATGAGCACAAACACACACACTCGGGTTAGTCTGCGGGTCATGGGTCTTTATTTTCAGTTCATAAAGTCAATCACAATCGTGATGTTTGAACAGACATTATCATTAAAGCAGCAATATTACCGGGGCTTTTTTCAACTGCTGACACACATTTTCAAAACTTTGACTCTTTTTTTTTTTTTTTTTTAAACTTTACACACAAATCCAAAAATTGCACACACAATGAAAAATGCCTCACATCTCTTGCAAAATGAAGCACTGCATTCAAAATATCACAAACATCTCAAAAGCAAACGTTTATCTTGCGTTGCAAAGACCTTGGATATATCATATACACAGTTATTCAAAACCTAAAGCTCTTCTTTCATGAGCTCCTATGTACATTTCTGTGCAAGATTGAAAGTATTTGGCAGAGAGATGTTGAAAAATTAATGGTAAACACGAAAGCAAGATATAAACCAAACTATTTTTATCTTTACTGTAAGCATTTGTGGTTGTGAATACAGTATTGCACCGTCCGAAATACCTATAACTCGACCTTTGGCCTATTTATAGGCCTATTCTAAAGTCATGATTGGGTGGTGTTCAGTAAAGCAATGAGCGTTTGCACATGTGAGGAGTTAGTGTGAGGCTCTGATGAATTACTGTGGCATTTTGATATAGTCTAGCAGGAGAAATAGGTTCCCATGTATCCGTTTGCCATTTTTTTGTAACGTGTTTTTTTAAACTAGGCCAGTCACTCACTGAACAGTTTCAGAAACTGTTGGGTCTCATGGCAGCTGCGTCCAATGTATTAACTTTTGGCCTCCTGTACATGAGACCCCTGCAGTGGTGGCTCAGAACCAAGGGGTTTTCTCCGAGGGGAAATCTGCTTCGGATGATCAAGGTCATGCGGCGACGCCTACGTGCCTTAGTCATGTGGAAGAAGCCTTGGTTCCTCGCCCCAAGGCCCAGTTCTGGGGGCTTTAGTCAAGTGGAAGAAGCCTTGGTTCTTCTTGGTTCTTCTTCAAGGGGGCTACTTTTCATCGCGTAATGCTAATGACAGACACTTCCTTCACAGGTTGGGAGACTGTCAAGAAAGTAGATGGTCCTGCCACAGACCTCTCACCAAGCGACCACTCATGATTGCCCAATCATAAGTGGTTGCTCGGTGCAAGGTCTGTGGCAGGACCATCTACTTTCTTGGCACATAAATCGTCTAGAAATAATAGCGGTGTTTCGAGCTCTCAAACACTTCCTCCCAGACCTGAGGGGCCATCATGTGCTTGTCCGCATGGACAACTCTTACAACAACCATCAGGGGTCACAAGGTCACGTCACTTATGCAAACTGGCTCACCAGATCCTCCTATGGGCCAAAAGGAATTTACTCTCTCTAAAGGCAATTTACATCCCTGGGTTTTTAAATCAGGGCGCAGACATCTGGTCGAGGCTGGGGCCGAGGCCTGGGGAATGGAGACTCCATCCCGAGGTGGTGGAGCTCCTATGAAAAACTTTGATCGAGCAGAAGTAGACCTGTTAGCATCTTAAGAAACGACACTCTGTCCACTGTGGTTCTCACTCAGTCAGCCAGCTCCTCGGGGTCTCCTCCGCTTTTCCCCTGATCGCTGTGCTCCTGGGAGTTCTGGAGAGAGTTCGCCGTGACGGAGTCTGTCTTCTGTTAATAGCCCCGTCTCTCCTCAATGGCTCTCCTCTGGAGATGAGGGAGGGTCCTCAGGGGGGACCTTTTCTCTCAGGCGAGCAGGTTGATCCTTCACTCCTGCCCAGAATTGTGGAAACTTTGGGCTTGGCCTCTGAGGGGGCCCAGCTCATAAGTTAAGGTCTCTCAACTGAGGTTGTTGAGACCATCCTCCACTTCAGAGCTCCCGCCACGAGGAAACTCTACGCTTTGAAGTGGATATATTTTTCACTTCCTGGTGCAGAGAGCACCAGCTGGACCCAGTTATCTGCCCAGTGGGTGCAGTACTGGAGTTCCTGCAGGAGCGTTTCTCCGCAGGTCTATCCCCCTCCACACTAAAGGTGTACATGGCGGCCTTAGCTGCTTACCACGTCCCTTTAAGTGGTGTGTCCTTGGGGAGACACCCTCTAGTAACGTTTCCTTCGTGGCACTGTGAGGCGTTAGACCAAGAGACTAGGAGTATGGCTGCTTCTAAATATCCCTCCAGTATGTTTGTGATGTGGCGGGATGTTGCCTCGCCGCACACATTAGTGAGGTTTATGACCTTGACCTCGGCTCCACTCCAGGGGTGCAGGTGCTTTCGTCTTAGTGTGTGCAGAGATTTCACACGGACAGGCACTTGTTACTATGGCGTCATGGGTATAGTGTTCCCACAGCGTCTAGACGCAAGACGTTTTCGCCCCTAGCTCTGACATCACTTCAAGATCTCCGCCAAACGAACCCCATGTGACATTAGTTAACCTCGGCAACATCAAAAATTCTTAACTAGACACATGGGAACCTATTTCTCCTGCTAGACTAATAGCTTGTGTTTGAAAAAGGAAATCAAGATACTGCCTGTTAGATATTTCTGTGTTACATAGAGAAGTGTGTGTTTTGGTTTGAAAAAAGTGTTAGATTTTTGTGTGTTACATAGAGAAGTGTGTGTTTTGGTTTGCAAAAAGTGTTTTATGAAATTGAAAACTGAGTCGAAGGTCAATAATTAGTGTATGGTTTTGCAGATTTGGTGTGTGGTTCTGGTGTTTGAGTGTCAGGTTTTAAGGTTTTTAGGTTTTTAGGTAAGGTTTAAGTGAGGTTTTTGTGTGTAAGCAGTTGAAAAAAACTGTAATTTAATGATGAAGAAACTTTCAGTTCATTTCACCCCAAATCAAAAAAATAAATATATATAGTGTGTGTGTGTTAGTGCAGGAGTGTATTCTTGTGCTTGATCAGTACTTTAGTCCCCTCTCTCACAGCTCCGCCCATCACTTTAGCAGCGGTTGTGATTGACAGCGGTGTGGAGGCGATGGCCGCTGCCCTCTGAATAGCTTTGACCTTCTTCCCTTTACCCTTCCCTTTCTCCATCACTCCGGACGCCTCCACCGCTCCACGACCAACAGCGCTGAGCAGCTCGTACCAGAACACACACTCTGCACTCTTCCTCTGCTCCTCCTCCTCTGGTTCCTCTCCCAGAATCCTCTGCTGCGCGTGTCGTACGGCGCTCTCGGCCTGCTGGAGCATGTCTCCGGTGTAATGATCTCCTGCGTTACGCTGAACCAACACATCCATCTTCTGCAGCAGCTCCGTGACCTGCGACCTCTCCTCCTGACCTTTAGTTATATAGCACTTTTCTCAACACATTGTTTCAAAGCAACTTCACAGAAAATCATGATGTTAATATTTTCATGCTGAAGGATAATATAGTTAATATAGTTACATTTTGTGACAATGTAAACAATCAAACAGTTGGGATTTGCTGTATAGTATCAGTGTACTATATCTACTGTATGCAGACTTACAGTGAGGAAAATAAGTATTTGAACACCCTGCTATTTTGCAAGTTCTCCCACTTAGAAATCATGGAGGGGTCTGAAATTGTCATCGTAGGTGCATGTCCACTGTGAGAGACATAATCAAAAAAAAAAAATCCAGAAATCACAATGTATAATTTTTTAACTATTTATTTGTATGATACAGCTGCAAATAAGTATTTGAACACCTGAGAAAATCAATGTTAATATTTGGTACAGTAGTCTTTGTTTGCAATTACAGAGGTCAAACGTTTCCTGTAGTTTTTCACCAGGTTTGCACACACTGCAGGAGGGATTTTGGCCCACTCCTCCACACAGATCTTCTCTAGATCAGTAAGGTTTCTGGGCTGTCGCTGAGAAACACGGAGTTTGAGCTCCCTCCAAAGATTCTCTATTGGGTTTAGGTCTGGAGACTGGCTAGGCCACGCCAGAACCTTGATATGCTTCTTACAGAGCCACTCCTTGGTTATCCTGGCTGTGTGCTTCGGGTCATTGTCATGTTGGAAGACCCAGCCTCGACCCATCTTCAATGCTCTAACTGAGGGAAGGAGGTTGTTCCCCAAAATCTCGCAATACATGGCCCCGGTCATCCTCTCCTTAATACAGTGCAGTCGCCCTGTCCCATGTGCAGAAAAAACACCCCCAAAGCATGATGCTCCCACCCCCATGCTTCACAGTAGGGATGGTACTCATTATTCTTCTTCCTCCAAACACGTTTAGTGGAATTATGACCAAAAAGTTCTATTTTGGTCTCATCTGACCACATGACTTTCTCCCATGACTCCTCTGGATCATCCAAATGGTCATTGGCAAACTTAAGACGGACCTTGACATGTGCTGGTTTAAGCAGGGGAACCTTCCGTGCCATGCATGATATCAAACCATGACGTCTTAGTGTATTACCAACAGTAACCTTGGAAACGGTGGTCCCAGCTCTTTTCAGGTCATTGACCAGCTCCTCCCGTGTAGTTCTGGGCTGATTTCTCACCTTTCTTAGGATCATTAGCCGCTTTCCGACCAAGTAGTTCTAGGAACTTAGTTCTAGGAACTGTCCACTTCTAAACAGTTCTAAGAACTACTCTCCCCCAAACTCGGTTTCGCTGTTTGCGTTCGCACTGGCCAAGTGGCCATAGGAACTGGTAGGAGTGGTAAGGGAGTGACGCAAGCACGCTGACTTTTATTTTGACGGCGCGACGGACCTTTATTTTGGCGGGGCTGAGAACGCCAGAGCAAACAATGCTCGCATTCTCTGTGTTTATTTGTTAGCGATCTGTCTAACAGTACTGTTTAATATCTTATTAGATAGAACTGTTATAGAAAGTAGACAGTATATGAAAAAAGGTTATTAGCCTATGCCGTGTGGTTGATGTCCAGTGTTGCTAGCTGGGCAGATAAACAATCATGTTTGGCTTGGTCCCCTCAAAGTTGCGTTGGATTTTCTCTTCAGCATAAAGGTTTAGAGACCCATCTATCACTGTTTTCCATGTTTGTATAGTTAGTTTATGGAGTAAATATATAGGCTATAATCTGTGTGTTTACATATAGCTGTTTTAAAAATGGCGCGTGCTGGTGTTCCGCGTGCGTTCGGTCAATCAGCGTACACTAACGTCACGGATAGTTCCTAGTGCTGGTTTAGACCCTACTCTGAAGTAGGACCTAAATTAGTTCCTACAAATGGAGTTCCTAGAACTAAAATCGTTCCTAGTTCCTGCGGTGCGAACACGCCGACATCCGGGTACTTTAGCCAATAGTTCTAGGAACTGTGAAAAGGTTCCTTCGGTCGGAAAGCGGCTATTGAGACCCCACGAGGTGAGATCTTGCATGGAGCCCCAGTCCGAGGGAGATTGACAGTCATGTTTAGCTTCTTCCATTTTCTAATGATTGCTCCAACAGTGGACCTTTTTTCACCAAGCTGCTTGGCGATTTCCCCATAGCCCTTTCCAGCCTTGTGGAGGTGTACAATTTTGTCTCTAGTGTCTTTGGACAGCTCTTTGGTCTTGGCCATGTTAGTAGTTGGATTCTTACTGATTGTATGGGGTGGACAGGTGTCTTTATGCAGCTAACGACCTCAAACAGGTGCATCTAATTTAGGATAATAAATGGAGTGGAGGTGGACATTTTAAAGGCAGACTAACAGGTCTTTGAGGGTCAGAATTCTAGCTGATAGACAGGTGTTCAAATACTTATTTGCAGCTGTATCATACAAATAAATAGTTAAAAAATCATATATTGTGATTTCTGGATTTTTTTTTTTAGATTACGTCTCTCACAGTGGACATGCACCTACGATGACAATTTCAGACCCCTCCATAATTTCCAAGTGGGAGAACTTGCAAAATAGCAGGGTGTTCAAATACTTATTTTCCTCACTGTATATATCCAACTTTATATAGAGAGCTGAGCAATACTTATACATGTCAAAATTTTTATGAAGAGCTTTGCGATACTTCTATATGTTCAACTTTATATATAGAGCTATATATATATATATATATATATATATATATATATATAGCTGAGCAATACTTATATATTCAACTGTATATAAAGAGCTTTGCGATACTTATATACAACTTTATATAAAGAGCTGGACCAGTTACATTTTACAACAATATTAAAGGAGAACTCCGGTCAATTTTAACATTGAGCTCATTTTTTTGTACATTTGGAGTGCTGTCAATACAGAGAACAACGACAAAAATCGGTGTTGCCTACACCGTGTTATCCTCTTTTTAAAATTTGCACCCTGTTGACTTCAAGGGGCAAGTTTTAAAACTGCTTTTAGCCTCTTAACATCCTTGATGTGTCATTACAAGTGCACAAGTCATGTGAGTGATTCCTTCGGAGTGAACGCGGGTGAATCTGACTGCAGTAGATGTGAAAGATATGAATAAAAATGATGTTTATTCAGCCAGCGCACATACCTGTATTTACATCCTGTTTTCGGTCGAAGTCCATAGTAATCGATTGTCGAGTTCACGCGCATAGGTTTAGTACCTATGATCACGCGCGTGAACTCGACAATCGTAGATACATACAGGTATGTGCGCTGGCTGAATAAACATCATTTTTATTCATATCTTTCACATCTACTGCAGTCAGATTCACCCGTGTTCACTCTGAAGGAATCACTCACATGACCTGTGCACTTGTAATGACACATCAAGGATGTTAAGAGGCTAAAAGCAGGTTTAAAACGTGCCCCACTGAAGTCAACAGGGTGCAAATTTTAAAAAGAGGATAACATGGTGTAGGCAACACCGATTTTTGTCGTTGTTCTCTATACTGACAGCACTCCAAATGTACAAAAAATGAGCTCAATGTTAAAATTGACCGGAGTTCTCCTTTAACAATCAAGCAGTTGAGATCTGCTATAGTATAATGCTTTACATGAGTTGTATGTATGCGAAAAAAGTTGGATATATTTATAGTAATTGTATAATTCGTTATTATAAACTAATTAGTTTGTGTTATGTGGTGGAATACCTTTAGTGTTATCAAACACGTGGAAGCCGCCCGCACACTCGCACACAAACTCCCATAAATCCGTGCTCTCCTTCAAGAAGTCCTCGGCGGGTTTTGAACCGAGCGCGTCGCCCCACGTGATCAGAACCACTGCGAACCGGAGCGCCTGCGGCCCGAACGCGGCGCGGATCCAGTCGAGAGCGGCGCGGCACTCGCGCGTCACCCGTCCGGCGCGCAGCAGCAGCAGGAACACGTGCGGTCCGGGCGTCGACAGATCCACACACCGGCCCAGCTCCACTCGGACCTCATCAGGGCTCATGCAGGTGTGGAAGAACCCCGGGGTGTCAATCACACGCAGGCTCCGCCCATCCGACACGCCCCCCGCGCGCTGGCAGCGGCGCGTCACGGACACGGGCGAGGCGTCAGTCCAGAACGCGGATCGGCCCAGGATGGTGTTTCCAGCCGAACTCCTGCCTGAACCCGTCCGACCCAACAGAACCATCCGCAGCTCAGAGGAACTGGCTGAGGTCAACACACAGGACAATAACCTTCATGATCACCGCTATGTGATATTATAAGCAAGTGTGGGGTCCGGAGAAAAGTTAGGAGACAACAGTGTAAAAACTGTAAAATAAAATAAAATAAAATAACAGAAATAAATCTGATTAATATAATAAAAAACATTTAAAATGTTTTAAATAAATAATAAATAAATTCATCTGATTAAATATGATTCAAATAAACAAAATTGTGTGTAAAAACATAAAGATATTTGATTAAAATAAATAAACTGTGACTAACCCATTTGTGCCCATTTTTTTCTGAATGGTTTCATGCATATAGTCGTGTTAATAGTGTTACATTTTCTGCATTTAATTTCCCATGTTTTTTTTTTTTTTTAAATACTATTTGAATGTGCGGCTGGGCTTAAATGGGTTCAAATAAATAGCCTACTTTGATTTAAAAAGTGATCGACTAAAATTAATAAATAAATAATACATTCATACATTTGATTAAAAATTATTCAAATAAACAAAATTGTGTGTAAATACATAAATATATTTGATTAAAATAAATGAAACATGATTCGTAAATACGTTTGATTTAAAACTTGAATGACTATAAATTATTTAAATTATAGTACATTCATACATTTGATTAAAATACATAAAACATGGTTTTAAATAATAATAATAATAATAATAAAATAATAATAATAATAAATGAACAGGACTGCAATAAATTTCAGGATTCCTAATGTCATTTCTGTCACAAGGACGATTTCCACATAAATAGGCTGGATCTTTTAGAGATTATAGAGTTCTCAAACAATTACGATTATTAATAGTATATGCTGTACGATATTAAAACGACTTTAACTCAAATAACGTGTCCCTTTAACTGACATGAATCTAATATATGAGTTCAGTGAAACACACGCGATCCATCAGACACTCGCGGTCATTCTGCATCATTTCACTGAGTAATTCTGGGTTTATTTCCACTCACCAGCAGCTGCAGATTCGCCTGATTCCGCCATATTTCCCACATACGACAGAGACTGTACTTAAAGAGACAAACACTCACCAGCACCTCAGAAAAATACATCAAACATCACGACAATACTGTACCTCAAACCGTCCAAAGCGCGCGCCCATCATGCGATCTGAATCATCTGGCTAGTCGTATAGAAATCAAATCTCAGTCATATTTTCTAACTTCAGAATCATCACATTTGAGATCATCTCTGCTGATATGCATTTATTATATACACTAAAAAATGCTTGGTCGTTTAACCCAATTTTGGGTCAAATATTTCAATATTTGTGGGTCAAAATTTTGATTTAAAAATGTAACCCAACAGCAGGGTTTGTCCATATTTGACCCAAAGTTGGGTTAAACCAACCCAGTATTGTTTAGAGTATACTGTTAGTAGTTTGTGTTTGCTTCTTTTTTGTTTTTGTTTATTTTTATAAGTTTGTACAGTAATCATTCAAGCGCATTTAGTTTCTAACTTGTTCTGATATTAAATAAAACAACTTTATGGAAAACAACGCAGCACTCGTTTTGTTTTTTTGTTTTTTTTAAAACAAGATCTATTCACAGAGAACATGATTTAGATTTATTAATTTTCCAAAACTGTCATCATGAGACACAAACAGATCTACATCTATATCAATATAAATATACAGTACATAGAAAGTGCTTTTCTGCACATTAAATGATTCTGTTACAGATGATTTGGTTGATTTTCAGTCTGCTGATATATATTAATAATATTCTTCCCTGATAACATTATTAAAAATATATTATATATTCTGTCAGATATATACAGATATGGATATAATCCAGACGTGGGCCGGATCTGGGATTGACTGTGATTGTTGATGGCCTCCTCCATCAGTGAGTGTGGTGACTTTTGACCCACTCCACCAGGCTCCTGACGGGACGTCCCGTAAGCGGAGCGGTGTCATCCTCGTCTAACAGGGCCGGTTCTGGATCTTGCAGGTCCAGATCTGACAGACTCCCTCCCAGCAGATCCAGGCACTCGAACAGGTCCATTATCTCCGACGGCAGGTCGTGACCTTCAGCCGCAGGGGTCACGGAGACCTCAGGGTCGTTGCCATGGGAACAGGATGAGGCGGTGACCCCCTGTGTGACCTCTGACTCTTCAGGTTGATGAGAGCAGGACGGAGCTTCGCCCTCTGCTGGAAATAATGCAAACATAACGTTCTTTATTAGTATTTAAGAGTTTAAACTTTCATGTCTTAACCTTTAACCGTTATTATGATGATCAGCTTCTGTCTGTGTGATTCAGTAATTGAAAAGGTTGAAGACTAAACGTTAATAAAATCATCAAAATCTCTAATGAACATAATTTTGAAATGACATCAATAAATACATGACAAAAACTAAAAATGAATAAAATCATATAAATGTCAAATAAAGTAAAGCACTGAAATAAAACAATCAAAATAAAGCACAGTTTACTTAAAATTCTAATTTAAAAATAAAAAAATCTAAATAAAACAAATTAAAATCTATAAAATCATTGAAAATTTTAAAAATAAAATATGTAAACATGTAAAATAAAAGTTCTTGGTAAAAATGAATAAAATGAATAAAAAATAAAACTAAACAAAATCATATACATGCCAATAAAAAATAAAAAGCAAAAAAATAAATAAAGCACAGTTTACTTAAAATTATTTCAAAATAAAAAACAATCAAAATAAAACACTTCTAAAATCTATAAAATCATTGAAAATGTAAGAAATAAAACAAATAAGTCAAATAAAAACAATCAAAATAGTACTTACTAAAAGTTAATAAAAATATAAATTTAAAGTAAATAAGTCATTTTAAAATAACACTTACTACACTTATTAAAAATGAATAAAATTATTTAAAAAAAAGTTTAAGTAAAAATGAAAACAAAACAGTTACCTATAATTAAATTGTTAAAAAGTGTTTATTTAAAATGTAGTTATTTAATTTCAATCAAACTTGTAGGGACGCAGGTGAATTTAGAAGTCACGCTGTAAAACCCAACAAGTTAAGCGAACTCATTTCATTTGAGGACACTGATTACCTCAATTCAATTAAGTTTATAAAAAACAATATTTATGAGTACTTTGAACTTATTATAATCGAGTCCACTAAAACAAGGATATTTCTTAATACACAATTAAACTTTACACTGCATTCAAATACTGCAACTTCACTATATTGAGAAAACCACTGAAATTACAAAATTTAAATGAACTCAGAGCTCTTGCAGTTACTGCTAGCTCACGATATCACACACAAAGTCAAATCCAATAAGTTAATAACTCAATACATTTGTGGACACCGATTGCCTTGATTCAATTAAAAAAAAAGTAAAAAAAAAAAAAAAAAAACAATAGTTATGAGTACTCTGAACTTAATTCAGTTGAGTTCACTAAAAGAAGGTTTACAATGCAGTCAAGAAATTAAGTGATTAATTAACTGATGATTGCACATTAGTGATGCACACCTGCTGTTAACAAGCAAAATAAATGAAGGAAAGAGAAACACAAGAACTACAACTGACTTCAGACACAGTCTTAGATTAAATCAACTGAAGAGAAAAGAAGACATTAAATCTGTGAAGATCTCAGCAGAGGAGGATTAAACAACAGCATTACCAGCCTCACTTATTACTAACCAGACTGACTTTATTTCTGTCAGACGTCTACAAAAGCTCTTATTGAGAATTAACAGAGGTTTAGAAGTTGATGATTTATTGTTTAATTTTAAATCACCATTATGGTGATCAGTGTTTGCTTTAGTTGGGC
>CM040817.1:11059378-11061878 GCA_022828995.1 Vimba vimba | reverse complement strand
GTCAGCAGCATGAGTCAGATCTCATTCATCACAAGAGTGAGGAGCCGACTGACAAGATAATGGAGCAATATTTGGTGTCAAAGCGAAATGTAAAATTGCCTGTTTAAGCGAATTTGTCATTGTACTGTTTTGTTGTTGTGTTTTTCATTAAGAATAATAGGCTAATGAACTCCACATTCAAGCACTCGTGCGGACGTGCGCATTTTAGTTTCACTTTCAAATCAGCGATTTAAAAGCCCACGCCAGTGACACCGGCTATTAGCGTTGTTGTCACACTTCAATTAACCGGTGAGAAAATATCTTCACCGTCACGTCCCTTCCTCCAGGTAAGTGACGAGGAGATTTGGAGATGGCACAGGTGGGTCATCCTTGCTTGAACCTTCCTTATATGGGGCCACCAGTACCGGTTGCGGAGGAGCGAGAGGGTTTGCTGACTCCTGAGCCTGAGGAAGAGTGTACAGAGTCCATGAGGGTAAGGCTGTTGGAGCATAAATCTCACCCTCAGGACCGAAAGAGTGGCCTCTGCGATCCGTTCCTCCAGATCCCACTGGATGCTGTTAAGCAGACGATGGCGCAGAATCAGGTCCCATATCAACAAAAGATATCAGCGCCACATTGGGACTTGGCTACACTTTTCTACAATGGAAGAGAGTGATCATCAGATCATCGTTTTTACAGTCTGTGGTCACGACTGATGTAGAGAGACTCGAGGATGAGTCGATACAAGGCTTTAATGAGGATTCCTCAACACAACACCGGAGCGTAAAGCATGAGAAGTGTTCAGACAGGGAACTCAGCTTGATAGTGACAGTGTCTCAGTAGACGCTCCCAGGACTGAGGAGGATCCCGAGCGCCGTATAACATAATATAACTGCATAACTAGTATGTGTGTGTATGTGGTGTTTAACTCATAACTGGTATGTGTGTGTATGTGGTGTGTTTAACTCATAACTGGTGTGTGTGTGTGTATCTGGTGTGTTTCAGACGGGCTGTCGGTGCTGCTGGACGTGTTGTCTGTGATTCAGAGTCACTCATCCAGTCAGATGAACCATACAGACTTCAAACTGCTTTACCACGGTAAGAACAGAGAGTTTGTCTGCGGTTTTGAACGTGTGTATCACTCATACGCGTGTGTGTGTGTGTGTGTGTGTGTAGTCAGTAATCTGGTAGGAAAGATGGACTCGAGTGACTCTGAGCTGCTGCTGTCTGGGTTCAACTGTCTGTACTGCTTCCTGTGTGTGTGTCCGTCACACGGCACCGACAGAGGTAACACACACACAAACACACTCACACACACACAAACACACATACACACACCTGATGGTTGTGTGTGTGTGTTCCAGTGGCGTCTCTGCTGCTGGGTAACGTCAGGCTGATGGAGCTGCTGGAGAAGGTCTTATCTTCCTCTCCCTCTTCATCATCTTCATCTTCATCATCACTGCACTGCTCCTCCCTGCTCCTGCTCTCCTCCCTCGTGCTCCTGCAGAACAAACATGACGCTCAGGTGAGACACACACGTCCTGCTCAGGTGAGGTGTGTGTGTGTCACAGCGCTAAACACCTGACGCGTGTGTGTGTGTGTGTTAAAGGTGCAGAAGAGCATCAGTGTGGATCTTCATCAGATACTGAGACGACTGGCCTTCAGCAAGAGAGAGACGGACGCGCTGCTGCTCGGTAAAACACACACACACACACACAGTTTAATAATGTAGAAAGTTCAGTCTGCTGAAGCTTCAGGTTTGATTTTGTGAGAAAACACTGATCTGATTCCTCAAGTGATATAATCTCATTATAGGTTATCTGATTTAAAGCACCCCTGTGTGTGTGTGTGTGTGTGTGTGTGTGTGTGTGTGTGTGTGTGTGTGTGTGTGTGTGTGTGTGTGTGTGTGTGTGTAGTGTGCAGTGTGCGGTTCGTGCAGGTGTGTTTGGATGTGGACGAGTCTGGTCTGGTGTGTGTGTGTGACGCAGCGCTGGAACGACCCCTTCAGACAGCAGACGGTGCTCTACACCCACTGGGACACAGCGGCACAACCAGCCTCATGACGGCCCTCAGTGCACTCATGCTGCAGGTACACGCACACACACACACACACACACTCACACACACACACACTCATGCTGCAGGTACACATGCTGTGAGTGACAGTAAATCAGTGATTGATGTGTGTGTGAGCAGAAGCAGGATCTGCTGGTCAGCGCAGCTCTGAACTGTCTGACGTCTTTGATGGAGTTTCTGTGCCGTAGGACCCCTGAATCAGGTACACACACACACACACACACACATACGACACCTCTTCACATGTACAGGTGATTATCAGTGAGGCTTCAGATCAGACATAGTGAAGCATAATGCCAACAGCTGCATCATTTCACCCTTTCTAAAAGTGAGCAGTGTGATCAAATAAAGTGGCATGGTCACGTATTTTAGTAATCCTCATAAATGTAGTTTAATTCGTGTAACGGTACACAAAGATGACGGTTCGCTACAGCAGGGGAGAGAA